>JBAPLH010000486.1:0-34527 GCA_037897445.1 Ceriops zippeliana | reverse complement strand
GTATAGATATGGTGTAGGAAACTGATTAGTGGCTTATGTTTTTGAATAGTTAGATATTTTTATGAATATATCCTTTAGAAATAAAACTAATTTAGGTAGGTTTTTTAAGGTCCCATAAGTTTATGGGATTTGATGTATTTTTTACCTTTTTTATTACTTTCCTTTTATTACTAGGCTCTAGCATCTATAAAGGCTATTGTCTAATGTATTATTTAGAATAAGAAGGTTTATTACTCTTTCAATCTCCAAACATGGTATCAGAGCCAGGTCTCTTCTTAGTCTTTCTTCCTTCTATTTTCTTTTCTTTTCTTTGACATCAAAACAGATTGCTAGCCTTTATTGGCTGGTGATCCCTACTTCACGTGGAAGGCCTTAATATTGCCTAGAATTGTTATTTGTTTTTTACCCATAAAAGATGTCTGAGGTTGCAGAGACAGGTTCTAACCAAGAAGTGATCAAGAGGACAGGATCACTTATCAACACAACCTTGAAACACCCTCAGGTACCTGTTCTTTGGCATATTCACGTAAGTTTCCCATTCCTCCATTGGGTTAAATGTTTCGGGTACAACCTTTGCCAACTCCTGGGTCATGGACTCAGGAGCTACTGACCATATGACTCACTTACCAAATATTTTTTCCATGTATTCCCATGTCCAAGTAGTAGGAAAATAGCCACAGCAGACGGTTCGGTGACCACTGTAGCCGGTTGTAGGGAATGTTAAAATAGGTCCATCACTGATCCTAAAAAATGTCCTCCATGTCCCTAAACTGTCCACAAATTTGATTTCTATACAAAAAAAAACTTACTCAAGATTTATACTGCAATGTGGTTTTTCATCACGACTATTGTGAATTTCAGGACAAGGATTTGGGGAAGATGATTGGACATGCTAAAGAACGGTATGGTCTCTACTACCTTGAAGCACCAAGTCAGTTAAACATTACTAAGGGCAGATTATCCCAGTCTTTTATGTCAGAAAATCTTTCATCCAATAAAGGAGAAAGTTTGGCTCCATCATCGCCGACTTGGACATCCATCTTTTAGAATTATTGAAATTCTGTTTCCTTCTTTGTTTAAAAATCTAAATGTTGAAACCTTTCATTGTGAGGTATGTGAACTTGCTAAACATAAGCGTATACCAATTCCAGCCAGTAACAAAAAGAGTTTCTATTCCTTTCTATCTTGTTCATAGTGATATTTGGGGTCCTACATTATTCCTAATATTTCTGGAGCAAGATGGTTTGTTTTCATTTATTGATGACTGTACTCGTGTTGCCTAGATTTTTCTACTCAAGCATAAATCAGATGTTATTACCGTTCTCCCAAATTTTTTCTCCATGGTCAAAAAATCAATTTGGAATCAATATCAAAAGGTTTAGGTCAGATAATGCTAGGGAATATTTTCAATCAAACCCTAACTCCATATTTTTCAAAAAGAAGGTATAATACATCAATCATCTTGTGTCAATTACCCCACAACAAAAATGGAGTAGCGGGAAAGGAAAAATGGTCACCTTCTTGAAAAAAAACCCGAGCCTTTATGTTTCCAAAACAATGTGCCTAAAAATTTTGGGGGGGAAGCAGTTCTCACTGCTGCCCATCTCATAAATCGTTTGCCATCTAGAGTTTTGGGATTCAAAAGTCCTATGGAAATACTCCCCACATTCTACCCCTGACCTACAAACTACAAATAACCTTGTTCCTAGAATATTTGGGTGTGTATCATTTGTTCATGTTCACTGTCCAACTAAAGGGAAATTAGATCCAAGGGCCATAAAAATGTGTCTTTGTGGGGTATTCCTCAACTCAAAAGGGGTATAAGTGCTACCATCCTCCATCAAGGAAGTTCTATGTCTCAATAGATGTCACTTTCAATGAACATGAGTCTTACTTCACCCATCCTTATTTTCAGGGGGAGAATTTTAACAATAGAAAATAAGGATGAGGATGTTTTACTTGATCTATCGCCACTGTCCATGTGTAAACCATCCAGTTCATCTTGTCCCATTATACCAAACCGTGTGCCTGAAAATCTTCCTAAACACATAGTTGAAAATGAACCAAAAACCATATGTCTGAAAATCCTCAAGAAAAACCAGATTCTGCACCTGAGAATGTAAGTTTTGGCAAGGGCAAGGTGTTCACAAGGAAGAAGATGATCATTCCTGAATTTATGCAGGTCCAAGAGTCCAACCCAAGTCCTGAGAATGAGGGTAACAATATCTAATCCTACATTGCAAAGTGAAACTGAATTTCATATGAGTAAGGATGATCAGGATCTTCCCCCATTGCTATTAGGAAAGCAACAAGGGAGTGCACAAAACAACCTAATCCTACATTGCAAAATGAAACTGAATTTCATATGAGTAGGGATGACCAAGATCTTCCCATTGCTATTAGGAAAGCAACAAAGAGAGTGCACAAAACAACCTTTATATCCTCTTGCACACTTTATGTCTTTTAAGAAATTTTTACCATCTCATCGATCCTTCCTTGTTAGCTTAAACACCATTACCATTCCTACCACCTTATCCGAGGCGTTGTCCAACGAGAAATGGAAACAAGCTATGAATGTGGAAATGGAGGCACTTGAGAAAAATAAAACCTGGGAGTTGGTAAAAGTTACCAGTGGGAAAGAAGCCTGTAGGGTGTAAATGGGTGTATACAATAAAGTATAGAGCAGATGGATCAATAGAAAGATACAAAGCAAGGTTAGTAGCCAAAGGATATACTCAAAGCTATGGAATTGATTATCTGGAAACTTTTGCACCAGTTGCAAAAAATGAATACTGTTAGAGTTTTATTGTCGTTTGGCAGCTAACTATGGTTGGGAATTACAGCAGTTCAATGTAAAAAAAAATGCATTCTTTGCATGGAGAACTAGAGGAAGAAATTTATATGGAGGTCCCACCAGGTTATATAGGAAGAACTTGGATTTTCAAAACTGTGTGTAAATTGAAGAAAGCCTTATATGGTCTAAAACAATCACCACGAGCATGGGTTCGGACGATTTGCTAAAGTTATGATAGCTATGGGATACAAACAAAGCCGAGGGGATCATACATTGTTCATTAAACACTCAAGGTCAGGGGGGAGTCACAGCTCTCTTGGTTTATGTTGATGACATAATAGTGACAGGAGATGATGACAAAGAAAAACAAATCTTGAGTCATTGTTTGGGCAAGGAATTTGAGATCAAGGTGTTAGGAAGGCTCAAATATTTTCTTGGGGATTGAGGTTGCTCACTCTAAGCAAGGCATTTTTTATCTCCCAACAAAAGTATGTCACGGATCTCCTAAAGGAAACAGGCATGACAGCATGCAAACCAAGCAAAGTACTCCAAATAGATCAGAATGTCAAATTTGGAAAAGCAGAAGAGGATGTTGCGGTAGACAAGGCAACATATCAACGCCTTGTAGGAAGACTTATTTATTTGTCTCACACAACACACGACCAGATATAACATATGCAGCTAGTGTGATTAGCCAATTCATGCATAACCCAAAGGAAGTTCATCTACAAGCAATTTACCGAGTATTACAGTACCTTAAGGGAGTACCAGGAAAAGGGTATTTTTATTCAAAAGGAACGGAGGTTTAGTACTTGAGACATACACAGATGCTGATTATGCTGGGTCAATTGTTGACAGAAAGTCAACCACTGGATATTGCACCTTTCTTGGTGGAAACCTTGTGACATGGAGGAGTAAAAAACAGAATGTAGTGGCCAGGTCTAGTGTAGAAGCAGAATTTCGAGCAATGGCTCAAGGTGTGTGTGAAGTACTTTGGTTAAAAATCATTCTAGAAGACTTGAGGATTAAATGGGATGGCTCAATAAGACTCTATTGTGACAACAAGTCTGCAATCAGCATAGCTCACAACCCAGTACAACATGATTGAACAAAGCACATTGAAGTCGACAGACACTTTATCAAAGAACACTTGGAGAGCGGGTTGATTTGTAGCCCTTACATGCCTACACACAGCCAGCTTGCGGATGTACTCACCAAAGGGTTAACCAGTTCGGTGTTTCAAAATATAATATCCAAGCTGGGAATGGAAAATGCCTATTCACCAGCTTGAGGGGGAGTGTAGGAAAACGTGATTAGTGGCTTATGTTATGCATAGTTAGCTATTTTTAGAATATATCTTTAGGAATAAACTAATTTAGGTAGGTTTTTTAAGGTCCCATAAGTTATGGGATTTGATGTATTTTTACCTTTTATTACTTTCCTTTTTTACTAGGTCTAGCATCTATAAAGCTATTGTCTAATGTATTATTCAGAATAGAAGGATTATTACTCTTTCAATCTCCAACATATGGACATTTTTTTCTTGATGAATATAGTTGCTAATAGGGAGACAAAAGATAATTTCATAGTCATTGCAAGAAAAATAGTGCTTGTAACAACAAAAGGATCCTGATTAGCATGTAATGAATATAAATTCTCATTATTTTGGTAATAACCCAAATCAAATTAGTAGGAAATGCAAATTAGGAAGAATGACTCCTTTGGGTGACGGAACTAAATACCTTTCGATTTTCAATCGTGCGTCCACATGTTTGTTTTAATTAATTAATATACTGTGCACTTTAGTCATAAATTTTAATCTCATGATGATTGTGTGAAAAAAGAGTATTTGGAAGCAAAAGACAAGTATTCCAAACCAGAAATGTTGTGAGGGATTCTTTATTTAAAAAATCAACCAATTCACATCAATAAGAAATACTAATCAAGATTATGCACCCCGTTGTTTGTTAGTATTGAATGAATTGTATAGATATGGACATTTTTTTCTTAATGAATATAGTTGCTAATAGGGAGACAAAACATAATTTCATAGTCATTGTAAGAAAATAGTGCTTGTAACAACAATAGGAGCCTGATTAGCATGTAGTGAATATAAAGTCTCATTATTTTGTTAATAACCAAAATCAAATTAGTACGAAATGCAAATTAGGAAGAATGACTCCTTTGGGTGACGGAACTAAATACCTTTCGATTTTCAATTGTGCGTCCACATGTTTGTTTTAATTAATATACTGTGCAATTTAGTCATAAATTTTAATCTCACGAAGATTGTGTGAAAAAAGAGTATTCGGAAGCAAAAGACAAGTATTCTAAACCAGAAATGTTGTGAGGGATTCTTTATTTAAAAAATCAACCAATTCACATCAATAAGAAACACTAATCAAGATTATGGACCCCATTGTTTGTTCGTATTGAATGAATTGTATAGATATGGACATTTTTTTCTTGATGAATATAGTTGCTAATAGGGAGACAAAAGATAATTTCATAGTCATTGCAAGAGAAATAGTGCTTGTAACAACAAAAGGATCCTGATTAGCATGTAATGAATATAAAGGCTCATTATTTTGGTAATAACCCAAATGAAATTAGTACGAAATGCAAATTAGGAAGAATGACTCCTTTGGGTGACGGAACTAAATACCTTTCGATTTTCAATTGTGCGTTCACATGTTTGTTTTAATTAATATACTATGCAATTTAATCATAAATTTTAATCTCACGATGATTGTGTGAAAAAAGAGTATTTGGAAATAAAAGACAAGTATTCCAAACCAGAAATGTTGTGAGTGATTCTTTATTTAGAAAATCAACCAATTCACATCAATGAGAAACCCAAATCAAGATTATGGAGCACATTGTTTGTTAGTATTGAATGAATTGTATAGATATGGACATTTTTTTCTTGATGAATATAGTTGTTAATACGGAGACAAAAGATAATTTCATAGTCATTGTAAGAAAATAGTGCTTGTAACAACAATAGGAGCCTAATTAGCATGTCGTGAATATAAAGTCTCATTATTTAGGTAATAACCCAAATCACATTAGTACAAAATGCAAATTAGGTTGAATGACTCCTTTGGGTGAAGGAACTAAACACATTTACATTTTCCATTGTGCGTCGACATGTTTGTTTTAATGAATATATTGTGTAATGTAGTCATAAATTTTAATCTCATGATGATTGTGTGAAAAAGAGTGTTTGGAAGCAAAAGGCAAGTCTTCCAAACCAGAAATGTTGTGAGGGATTCTTTATTTAAAAAATCAACCAATTCACATCAAAAAGAAATACTAATCAAGATTATGGACCCCATTGTTTTGTTAGTATTGAATGAATTGTATAGATATGGACATTTTTTTCTTGATGAATATAGTTGCTAATAGGGAGACAAAAGATAATTTCATAGTCATTGCAAGAAAAATAGTGCTTGTAACAACAAAAGGATCCTGATTAGCATGTAATGAATATAAATTCTCATTATTTTGGTAATAACCCAAATCAAATTAGTAGGAAATGCAAATTAGGAAGAACGACTCCTTTGGGTGACGGAACTAAATACCTTTCGATTTTCAATCGTGCGTCCACATGTTTGTTTTAATTAATATACTGTGCAATTTAGTCATAAATTTTAATCTCAAGATGATTGTGTGAAAAAAGAGTATTTGGGAGCAAAAGACAAGTATTCCAAACCAGAAATGTTGTGAGGGATTCTTTATTTAAAAAATCAACCAATTCACATCAATGAGAAACCCAAATCAAGAATATGGAGCAAATTGTTTATTAGTATTGAATGAATTGTATAGATATGGAATTTTTTTCTTGATGAATATAGTTGTTAATACGGAGACAAAAGATCATTTCATAGTCATTGTAAGAAAATAGTGCTTGTAACAACAATAAGAGCCTGATTAGCATGTAGTGAATATTAAAGTCTCATTATTTTGGTAATAACCCAAATCTCTCATTAGTACAAAATGCAAATTAGGTTGAATGACTCCTTTGGGTGAAGGAACTAAACACATTTACATTTTCAATTGTGCGTCGACATGTTTGTTTTAATTAATATATTGTGTAATTTAGTCATAAATTTTAATCTCATGATGATTGTGTGAAAAAGAGTGTTTGGAAACAAAAGACAAGTCTTACAAACCAGAAATGTTGTAAGGGATTCTTTATTGAAAAAATCAACCAATTCACATCAATAAGAAACCCTAATCAAGATTATGGACCCCATTGTTTGTTAGAATTGAATGAATTATATGGATATGGACATTTTTTTCTTGATGAATATACTTGTTAATAAGGACACAAAAGATAACTTAATTGACAATGCAGGAAAAATAGTACTTGTAACAACAAAAGGATCCTGATTAGAATGTAGTGTATATAATGTCTCATTATTTAGGTAATAACCCAATTCATATTAGTACAAAATGCAAATTAGTTTGAATTACTCCTTTGGGTGATGGAACTAAATACCTTTCGATTTTCAATTATGCGTCCACATGTTTGTTTTAATTAATATACTGTGCAATTTAGTCATAAATTTTAATCTCACGACGATTGGGTGAAAAAAGAGTGTTTGGAAACAAAAGACAAGTATTGCAAACTAGAAATGTTATGAGGGATTCTTTATTTAAATAATCATCCAATTCACATCAATAAGAAACCCAAATCAAGATTATGGTCCCCATTGTTTGTTAGAATTGAATGAATTGTATGGATATGGACATTTTTTTCTTCATGAATATACTTGTTAATAAGGACACAAAAGATAACTTAATTGACATTGCAGGAAAAATAGTGCTTGTAACAACAAAAGGATCCTGATTAGAATGTAGTGTATATAATGTCTCATTATTTAGGTAATAACCCAATTCACATTAGTACAAAATGCAAATTAGTTTGAATGACTCCTTTGGGTGACGGAACTAAATACCTTTCGATTTTCAATTATGCGTCCACGATGATTGTGTGAAAAAAGAGTATTCGGAAACAAAAGACAAGTATTCCAAACCATAAATGTTGTGAGGGACTCTTTATTTAAAAAATCAACCAATTCACATCATTAAGAAACCATAATCAAGATTATGGACCCCATTGTTTGTTAGTATTGAATGAATTGTATGTATATGGACATTTTTTTCTTGATGAATATAATTGTTAATAAGGACACAAAAGATAACTTAATTGACATTGCAAGAAAAATAGTGCTTGTAACAACAAAAGGATCCTGATTAGAATGTAGTGTATATAACGTCTCATTATTTAGGTAATAACCCAATTCACATTAGTACAAAATGCAAATTAGGTTGAATTACTCCATTGGGTGATGGAACTAAACTCATTTACTTTTTCAATTATCCGTCGACATGTTTGTTTCAATTAATATACTGTGTAATTTAGTTATAAATTTGAATCTCACGATGATTGTGTGAAAAAGAGTATTTGCAAACAAAAGACAAGTATTCCAAACCAGAAATGTTGTGAGGGATTCTTTATTTAAAAAAAATCAACCAATTCACATCAATGAGAAACCCAAATCAAGATTATGGAGCCCAATGTTTGTTAGTATTGAATGAATTGTATAGATGTGGACATTTTTTTTCTTGATGAATATAGTTGTCAATACGGAGACAAAAGATAATTTCATAGTCATTGTAAGAAAATATAGTGCTTGTAACAACAATAGGAGGCCAATTAGCATGTAGTGAATATAAAGTCTCATTATTTAGGTAATAACCCAAATCACATTAGTACAAAATGCAATTTAGGTTGAATGACTCCGTTGGATGATGGAACTAAACACATTTACTTTTTCAATTATGCGTCGACATCTTTGTTTCAATTAATATACTGTGTAATTTAGTCATAAATTTTAATCACACGATGATTGTGTGAAAAAGAGTATTTGGAAACAAAAGACAAGTATTCCAAACCAGAAATGTTGTGAGGGATTCTTTATTTAAAAAATCAACCAATTCACATCAATGAGAAACCCGAATCAAGATTATGGAGCCCATTGTTTGTTAGTATTGAATGAATTGTATAAATATGGACATTTTTTTCTTTATGAATATAGTTGTCAATATGGAGACAAAAGATAATTTCATAGTCATAGTAAGAAAATAGTGCTTGTAACAACAATAGGAGCCTGATTAGCATGTAGTGAATATAAAGTCTCATTATTTAGCTAATAACCCAAATCACATTAGTACAACATGCAAATTAGGTTGAATGACTCCTTTGGGTGAAGGAACTAAACACATTTACATTTTCAATTGTATGTCGAAATGTTTGTTTTAATTAATATATTGTGTAATTTAGTCATAAATTTTAATCTCACGATGATTGTGTGAAAGAGAGTGTTTGGAAACAAAAGACAAGTCTTCCAAACTAGAAATGTTGTGAGGGATTCTTTATTTAAAAAATCAACCAATCCACATCAATGAGAAACCCAAATCAAGATTATGGAGCCCATTGTTTGTTAGTATTGAATGAATTGTATAGATGTGGACATTTTTTTCTTGATGAATATAGTTGTCAATACAGAGACAAAAGATAATTTCATAGTCATTGTAAGAAAATAGTGCTTGTAACAACAATAGGAGCCCGATTAGCATGTAGTGAATATAAAGTCTCATTATTTAGGTAATAACCCAAATCACATTAGTACAAAATGCAAATTAGGTTGAATGACTCCGTTGGATGATGGAACTAAACACATTTACTTTTCAATTATGCGTCGACATCTTTGTTTCAATTAATATACTGTGTAATTTAGTCATAAATTTTAATCTCACAATGATTGTGTGAAAAAGAGTATTTGGAAACAAAAGACAAGTATTGCACACCAGAAATGTTGTGAGGGATTCTTTATTTAAAAAAACAACCAATTCACATCAATGAGAAACCCAAATCAAGATTATGGAGCCCATTGTTTGTTAGTATTGAATGAATTGTATAAATGTGGACAATTTTTTCTTGATGAATATAGTTGTCAATACTGAGACAAAAGATAATTTCATAGTCATTGTAAGAAAATAGTGCTTGTAACAACAATAGGAGCCCGATTAGCATGTAGTGAATATAAAGTCTCATTATTTAGGTAATAACTCAAATCACATTAGTACAAAATGCAAATTAGGTTGAATGACTCCGTTGGATGATGGAACTAAACACATTTACTTTTTCAATTATGCGTCGACATCTTTGTTTCAATTAATATACTGTGTAATTTAGTCATAAATTTTAATCTCACGATGATTGTGTGAAAAAGAGTATTTGGAAACAAAAGACAAGTATTGCAAACCAGAAATGTTGTGAGGGATTCTTTATTTAAAAAATCAACCAATTCACATCAATGAGAAACCCAAATCAAGATTATGGAGCCCATTGTTTGTTAGTATTGAATGAATTGTATAGATATGGACATTTTTTTCTTGATGAATATAGTTGTCAATACTGAGACAAAAGATAATTTCATAGTCATTGTAAGAAAATAGTGCTTGTAACAACAATAGGAGCCTGATTAGCATGTAGTGAATATAAAGTCTCATTATTTAGCTAATAACCCAAATCACATTAGTACAAAATGCAAATTAGGTTGAATGACTCGTTTGGGTGAAGGAACTAAACACATTTACATTTTCAATTACATGTCGACATGTTTGTTTTAATTAATATATTGTGTAATTTAGTAATAAATTTTAATCTCACGATGATTGTGTGAAAAAGAGTGTTTGGAAACAAAAGACAAGTCTTCCAAACCAGAAATGTTGTGAGGGATTCTTTATTTAAAAAATCAACCAATTCACATCAATAAGAAACCCAAATCAAGATTATGGTCCCCATTGTTTGTTAGTATTTAATGAATTGTATGGAGATGGACATTTTTTTCTTGATGAATATACTTGTTAATAAGGACACAAAAGATAACTTAATTGACATTGCAAGAACAATAGTGCTTGTAACAACAAAAGGATCCTGATTAGAATGTAGTGTATGTAACGTCTCATTATTTAGGTAATAACCCAATTCACATTAGTACAAAATGCAAATTACGTTGAATGACTCCGTTGGGTGAGGGAACTAAAAACATTTCGATTTTCAATTGTGCGTCGACACGTTTGTTTTAATTACTATACTATGTTATTTAGTGATAAATTTTAATCTCATGATGATTGTGTAAAAAAGAGTGTGTGGAAACAAAAGACAAGTCTTCCAAACCAGAAATGTTGTGAGGGATACTTTTTTTGAAAAATCAACCAATTCACATCAATAAGAAACCCAAATCAAGATTATGGACCCCATTGTTTGTTAGTATTGAATGAATTGTATAGATATGGACATTTTTTTCTTGATGAATATAGTTACTAAGAGGGAGACAAAAGATAATTTCATAGTCATTGCAAGATAAATAGTGCTTGTAACAACAAAACGATCCTAATTAGCATGTAATGAATATAAAATCTCATTATTTTGGTAATAACCCAAATTAAATTTGTACGAAATGCAAATTAGGAAGAATGACTCCTTTGGGTGACGGAACTAAATACCTTTCGATTTTCAATTGTGCGTCCACATGTTTGTTTTAATTAATATACTGTGCAATTTAGTCATAAATTTTAATCTCACGATGATTGTGTGAAACAAAGGGTATTTGGAAACAAAAGACAAGTATTCCAAACCAGAAATGTTGTGAGGGATTCTTTATTTAAAAAATCAACCAATTCACATCAATGAGAAACCCAAATCAAGATTATGGAGCACATTGTTTGTTAATATTGAATGAATTGTATAGATATGGACATTTTTTTCTTGATGAATATAGTTGTTAATACGGAGACAAAAGATAATTTCATAGTCATTGTAAGAAAATAGTGCTTGTAACAACAATAGGAGCCAGATTAGCATGTAGTGAATATAAAGTCTCATTATTTAGGTAATAACAAAAATCACATTAGTAGAAAATGCAAATTAGGTTGAATGACTCCTTTGGGTGAAGGAACTAAACACATTTACATTTTTCATTGTGCGTCGACATGTTTGTTTTAATTAATATATTGTGTAATTTAGTCATAAATTTTAATCTCATGATGATTGTGTGAAAAAGAGTGTTTGGAAACAAAAGACAACTCTTCCAAACCAGAAATGTTGTGAGGGATTCTTTATTTAAAAAATCAACCAATTCACATCAATAAGAAACCCTAATCAAGATTATGGACCCCATTGTCTGTTAGTATTGAATGAATTGTATGGATATGGACATTTTTTTCTTGATGAATATAGTTGTTAATACGGAGACAAAAGATAATTTCATAGTCATTCTAACAAAATAGTGCTTGTAACAACAATAGGAGGGCGATTAGCATGTAGTGAATATAAAGTCTCATTATTTAGGTAACAACCCAACTCACATTAGTACAAAATGCAAATTAGGTTGAATGACTCCGTTGGGTTATGGAACTAAACACATTTACTTTTTCAATTGTGCGTCGACATGTTTGTTTCAATTAATATACTGTGTAATTGAGTGATAAATTTTAATCTCACGATGATTGTGTGAAAACGAGTATTTGGAAACAAAAGACAATTATTCCAAACCAGAAATGTTGTGAGGGATTCTTTATTTAAAAAATCAACCAATTCACATCAATGAGAAACCCAAATCAAGATTATGCAGCCCATTGTTTGTTAGTATTGAATGAATTGTATAGATATGGACATTTTTTTCTTGATGAATATATTTGTCAATACGGAGACAAAAGATAATTTCATAGTCATTGTAAGAAAATAGTGCTTGTAACAACAATAGGAGCCTGATTAGCATGTAGTGAATATATAGTCTCATTATTTAGCTAATAACCCAAATCACATTAGTACAAAATGCAAATTAGGTTGAATGACTCCTTTGGGTGACAAAACTAAATACCTTTCGATTTTCAATTATGTGTCCACATGTTTGTTCTAATTAATACACTGTGCAATTTATTCATAAATTTTAATCTCACGATGATTGTGTGAAAAAAGAGTATTTGGAAACAAAAGACAAGTATTCCAAACCAGAAATGTTGTGAGAGATTCTTTATTTAAAACATCAACCAATTCACATCAATAAGAAACTCAAATCAAGATAATAGACCCCATTGTTTGTTAGTATTGAATGAATTGTATTGATATGGACATCTTTTTCTTGATGAATATTGTTGCTAAAAGGGAGACAAAAGATAATTTCATAGTCATTACAAGAAAAATAGTGCTTGTAACAACAGTAGGAGCCCGATTAGCATGTAGTGAATATAAAGCCTCGTTATTTCGGTAATAACCCAAATCACATTAGTACAAAATGCAAATTAGGTTGAATGACTCCGTTGGGTGATGGAACTAAACACATTTACATTTTTTATTGTGCATCGACATGTTTGTTTTAATTACTATACTGTGCAATTTAGTCATAAATTTTAATCTCACGATGATTGTGTGAAAAAGAGTATTTGGATACAAAAGACAAGTATTCCAAACCAGAAATGTTGTGAGGGATTCTTTATTTAAAAAATCAACCAATTCACATCAATAAGAAACCCTAATCAAGATTATGGACCCCATTGTCTGTTAGTATTGAATGAATTGTATAGATATGGACATTTTTTTCTTGATGAATATAGTTGTTAATACGGATACAAAAGATAATTTCATAGTCATTCTAAGAAAATATTGCTTGTAAAAACAATAGGAGCCCGATGGGCATGTAGTGAATATAAAGTCTCATTATTTAGGTAACAACCCAACTCACATTAGTACAAAATGCAAATTAGGTTGAATGACTCCGTTGGGTGATGGAACTAAACACATTTACTTTTTCAATTGTGCGTCGACATGTTTGTTTCAATTAATATACTGTGTAATTTAGTCATAAATTTTGATCTCACGATGATTGTGTGAAAACGAGTATTTGGAAACAAAAGACAATTATTCCAAACCAGAAATGTTGTGAGCGATTCTTGATTTAAAAAATCAACCAATTCACATCAATGAGAAACCCAAATCAAGATTATGCAGCCCATTGTTTGTTAGTATTGAATGAATTGTATAGATATGGACATTTTTTTCTTGATGAATATAGTTGTTAATAAGGAGACAAAAGATAATTTCATAGTCATTCTAACAAAATAGTCCTTGTAACAACAATAGGAGGCCGATTAGCATGTAGTGAATATAAAGTCTCATTATTTAGGTAACAACCCAACTCACATTAGTACAAAATGCAAATTAGGTTGAATGACTCCGTTGGGTGATGGAACTAAACACATTTACTTTTTCAATTGTGCGTCGACATGTTTGTTTCAATTAATATACTGTGTAATTGAGTGATAAATTTTAATCTCACGATGATTGTGTGAAAACGAGTATTTGGAAACAAAAGACAATTATTCCAAACCAGAAATGTTGTGAGGGATTCTTTATTTAAAAAATCAACCAATTCACATCAATGAGAAACCCAAATCAAGATTATGCAGCCCATTGTTTGTTAGTATTGAATGAATTGTATAGATATGGACATTTTTTTCTTGATGAATATATTTGTCAATACAGAGACAAAAGATAATTTCATAGTCATTGTAAGAAAATAGTGCTTGTAACAACAAAAGGATCCTGATTAGCATGTAATGAATATAAAGTCTCATCATTTAGCTAATAACCCAAATCACATTAGTACAAAATGCAAATTAGGTTGAATGACTCCTTTGGGTGACGGAACTAAATACCTTTCGATTTTCAATTGTGCGTCCACATGTTTGTTCTAATTAATACACTGTGCAATTTATTAATAACTTTTTATCTCACGATGATTGTGTGAAAAAAGAGTATTTGGAAACAAAAGACAAGTATTCCAAACCAGAAATGTTGTGAGAGATTCTTTATTTAAAATATCAACCAATTCACATCAATAAGAGACTCAAATCAAGATAATAGACCCCATTGTTTGTTAGTATTGAATGAATTGTATTGATATGGACATCTTTTTCTTGATGAATATTGTTGCTAAAAGGGAGACAAAAGATAATTTCATAGTCATTACAAGAAAAATAGTGCTTGTAACAACAATAGGCGCCCGATTAGCATGTAGTGAAGATAAAGTCTCGTTATTTCGGTAATAACCCAAATCACATTAGTACAAAATGCAAATTAGGTTGAATGACTCTGTTGGGTGATGGAACTAAACACATTTACATTTTTTATTGTGCATCGACATGTTTGTTTTAATTAATATACTGTGCAATTTAGTCATAAATTTTAATCTCACAATGATTGTGTGAAAAAGAGTATTTGGAAACAAAAGACAAGTATTCCAAACCAGAAATGTTGTGAGGGATTTTTATTTAAAAAATCAACCAATTCACATCAATGAGAAACCCAAATCAAGATTATGCAGCCCATTGTTTGTTAGTATTGAATGAATTGTATAGATATGGACATTTTTTTCTTGATGAATATAGTTGTTAATACGGAGACAAAAGATAATTTCATAGTCATTCTAACAAAATAGTGCTTGTAACAACAATAGGAGGCCGATTAGCATGTAGTGAATATAAAGTCTCATTATTTAGGTAACAACCCAACTCACATTAGTACAAAATGCAAATTAGGTTGAATGACTCCGTTGGGTGATGGAACTAAACACATTTACTTTTTCAATTGTGCGTCGACATGTTTGTTTCAATTAATATACTGTGTAATTTAGTGATAAATTTTAATCTCACGATGATTGTGTGAAAACGAGTATTTGGAAACAAAAGACAATTATTCCAAACCAGAAATGTTGTGAGGGACTCTTTATTTAAAAAATCAACCATTTCACATCAATGAGAAACCCAAATCAAGATTATGCAGCCCATTGTTTGTTAGTATTGAATGAATTGTATAGATATGGACATTTTTTTCTTGATGAATATATTTGTCAATACGGAGACAAAAGATAATTTCATAGTCATTGTAAGAAAATAGTGCTTGTAACAACAATAGGAGACTGATTAGCATGTAGTGAATATAAAGTCTCATCATTTAGCTAATAACCCAAATCACATTAGTACAAAATGCAAATTAGGTTGAATGACTCCTTTGGGTGACGGAACTAAATACCTTTCGATTTTCAATTGTGCGTCCACATGTTTGTTCTAATTAATACACTGTGCAATTTATTCATAACTTTTTATCTCACGATGATTGTGTGAAAAAAGAGTATTTGGAAACAAAAGACAAGTATTCCAAACCAGAAATGTTGTGAGAGATTCTTTATTTAAAACATCAACCAATTCACATCAATAAGAAACTCAAATCAAGATAATAGACCCCATTGTTTGTTAGTATTGAATGAATTGTATTGATATGGACATCTTTTTCTTGATGAATATTGTTGCTAAAAGGGAGACAAAAGATAATTTCATAGTCATTACAAGAAAAATAGTGCTTGTAACAACAATAGGAGCCCGATTAGCATGTAGTGAATATAAAGTCTCGTTATTTCGGTAATAACCCAAATCACATTAGTACAAAATGCAAATTAGGTTGAATGACTCTGTTGGGTGATGGAACTAAACACATTTACATTTTTTATTGTGCATCGACATGTTTGTTTTAATTAATATACTGTGCAATTTAGTCATAAATTTTAATCTCACAATGATTGTGTGAAAAAGAGTATTTGGAAACAAAAGACAAGTATTCCAAACCAGAAATGTTGTGAGGGATTCTTTATTTAAAAAATCAACCAATTCACATCAATGAGAAACCGAAATCAAGATTATGCAGCCCATTGTTTGTTAGTATTGAATGAATTGTATAGATATGGACATTTTTTTCTTGATGAATATAGTTGTTAATACGGAGACAAAAGATAATTTCATAGTCATTCTAACAAAATAGTGCTTGTAACAACAATAGGAGGCCGATTAGCATGTAGTGAATATAAAGTCTCATTATTTAGGTAACAACCCAACTCACATTAGTACAAAATGCAAATTAGGTTGAATGACTCCGTTGGGTGATGGAACTAAACACATTTACTTTTTCAGTTGTGCGTCGACATGTTTGTTTCAATTAATATACTGTGTAATTTAGTGATAAATTTTAATCTCACGATGATTGTGTGAAAACCAGTATTTGGAAACAAAAGACAAGTATTCCAAACCAGAAATGTTGTGAGGGACTCTTTATTTAAAAAATCAACCATTTCACATCAATGAGAAACCCAAATCAAGATTATGCAGCCCATTGTTTGTTAGTATTGAATGAATTGTATAGATATGGACATTTTTTTCTTGATGAATATATTTGTCAATACGGAGACAAAAGATAATTTCATAGTCATTGTAAGAAAATAGTGCTTGTAACAACAATAGGAGCCTGATTAGCATGTAGTGAATATATAGTCTCATTATTTAGCTAATAACCCAAATCACATTAGTACAAAATGCAAATTAGGTTGAATGACTCCTTTGGGTGACAGAACTAAATACCTTTCGATTTTCAATTGTGTGTCCACATGTTTGTTCTAACTAATACACTGTGCAATTTATTCATACATTTTAATCTCACGATGATTGTGTGAAAAAAGAGTATTTGGAAACAAAAGACAAGTATTCGAAACCAGAAATGTTGTGAGAGATTCTTTATTTAAAACATCAACCAATTCACATCAATAAGAAACTCAAATCAAGATAATAGACCCCATTGTTTGTTAGTATTGAATGAATTGTATTGATATGGACATCTTTTTCTTGATGAATATTGTTGCTAAAAGGGAGACAAAAGATAATTTCATAGACATTACAAGAAAAATAGTGCTTGTAACAACAATAGGAGCCCGATTAGCATGTAGTGAATATAAAGTCTCGTTATTTCGGTAATAACCCAAATCACATTAGTACAAAATGCAAATTAGGTTGAATGACTCCGTTGGGTGATGGAACTAAACACATTTACATTTTTTATTGTGCATCGACATGTTTGCTTTAATTACTATACTGAGCAATTTAGTCATAAATTTTAATCTCACGATGATTGTGTGAAAAAGAGTATTTGGAAACAAAAGACAAGTATTCCAAACCAGAAATGTTGTGAGGGATTCTTTATTTAAAAAATCAACCAATTCACATCAATAAGAAACCCTAATCAAGATTATGGACCCCATTGTCTGTTAGTATTGAATGAATTGTATAGATATGGACATTTTTTTCTTGATGAATATAGTTGTTAATACGGATACAAAAGATAATTTCATAGTCATTCTAAGAAAATATTGCTTGTAAAAACAATAGGAGCCCGATGGGCATGTAGTGAATATAAAGTCTCATTATTTAGGTAACAACCCAACTCACATTAGTACAAAATGCAAATTAGGTCGAATGACTCCGTTGGGTGATGGAACTAAACACATTTACTTTTTCAATTGTGCGTCGACATGTTTGTTTCAATTAATATACTGTGTAATTTAGTCATAAATTTTAATCTCACGATGATTGTGTGAAAACGAGTATTTGGAAACAAAAGACAATTATTCCAAACCAGAAATGTTGTGAGCGATTCTTTTTTTAAAAAATCAACCAATTCACATCAATGAGAAACCCAAATCAAGATTATGCAGCCCATTGTTTGTTAGTATTGAATGAATTGTATAGATATGGACATTTTTTTTTCTGATGAATATAGTTGTTAATACGGAGACAAAAGATAATTTCATAGTCATTCTAACAAAATAGTGCTTGTAACAACAATAGGAGGCCGATTAGCATGTAGTGAATATAAAGTCTCATTATTTAGGTAACAACCCAACTCACATTAGTACAAAATGCAAATTAGGTTGAATGACTCCGTTGGGTGATGGAACTAAACACATTTACTTTTTCAATTGTGCGTCGACATGTTTTGTTTTCAATTAATATACTGTGTAATTTAGTCATAAATTTTAATCTCACGATGATTGTGTGAAAACGAGTATTTGGAAACAAAAGACAATTATTCCAAACCAGAAATGTTGTGAGCGATTCTTTTTTTAAAAAATCAACCAATTCACATCAATGAGAAACCCAAATCAAGATTATGCAGCCCATTGTTTGTTAGTATTGAATGAATTGTATAGATATGGACATTTTTTTCTTGATGAATATAGTTGTTAATACGGAGACAAAAGATAATTTCATAGTCATTCTAACAAAATAGTGCTTGTAACAACAATAGGAGGCCGATTAGCATGTAGTGAATATAAAGTCTCATTATTTAGGTAACAACCCAACTCACATTAGTACAAAATGCAAATTAGGTTGAATGACTCCGTTGGGTGATGGAACTAAAAACATTTACTTTTTCAATTGTGCGTCGACATGATTGTTTCAATTAATATACTGTGTAATTTAGTCATAAATTTTAATCTCACGATGATTGTGTGAAAACGAGTATTTGGAAACAAAAGACAATTATTCCAAACCAGAAATGTTGTGAGGGATTCTTTATTTAAAAAATCAACCAATTCACATCAATGAGAAACCCAAATCAAGATTATGCAGCCCATTGTTTGTTAGTATTGAATGAATTGTATAGATCTGGACATTTTTTTCTTGATGAATATATTTGTCAATACGGAGACAAAAGATAATTTCATAGTCATTGTAAGAAAATAGTGCTTGTAACAACAATAGGAGCCTGATTAGCATGTAGTGAATATAAAGTCTCATTATTTAGCTAATAACCCAAATCACATTAGTACAAAATGCAAATTAGGTTGAATGACTCCTTTGGGTGACGGAACTAAATACCTTTCGATTTTCAATTGTGCGTCCACATGTTTGTTCTAATTAATACACTGTGCAATTTATTCATAACTTTTTATCTCACGATGATTGTGTGAAAAAAGAGTATTTGGAAACAAAAGACAAGTATTCTAAACCAGAAATGTTGTGAGAGATTCTTTATTTAAAACATCAACCAATTCACATCAATAAGAGACTCAAATCAAGATAATAGACCCCATTGTTTGTTAGTATTGAATGAATTGTATTGATATGGACATCTTTTTCTTGATGAATATTGTTGCTAAAAGGGAGACAAAAGATAATTTCATAGTCATTACAAGAAAAATAGTGCTTGTAACAACAATAGGAGCCCGATTAGCATGAAGTGAATATAAAGTCTCGTTATTTCGGTAATAACCCAAATCACATTAGTACAAAATGCAAATTAGGTTGAATGACTCTGTTGGGTGATGGAACTAAACACATTTACATATTTTATTGTGCATCGACATGTTTGTTTTTTAATTAATATACTGTGCAATTTAGTCATAAATTTTAATCTCACAATGATTGTGTGAAAAAGAGTATTTGGAAACAAAAGACAAGTATTCCAAACCAGAAATGTTGTGAGGGATTCTTTATTTAAAAAATCAACCAATTCACATCAAGGAGAAACCCAAATCAAGATTATGGAGCACATTGTTTGTTAGTATTGAGTGAATTGTATAGATATGGATATTTTTTTCTTGATGAATATAGTTGTTAATACGGAGACAAAAGATAATTTCATAGTCAGTGTAAGAAAATAGTGCTTGTAACGACAATAGGAGCCTGATTAGCATGTAGTGAATATAAAGTCTCATTATTTAGGTAATAACCCAAATCACTTTAGTACAAAATGCAAATTAGGTTGAATGACTCCTTTGGGTGAAGGAACTAAAGACATTTACATTTCCCACTGTGCATCGACATGTTTGTTTTTTAATTAATATATTGTGTAATTTAGTCATAAATTTTAATCTCACGATCATTGTGTAAAAAAAGAGTATTTGGAAACAAAAGACAAGTCTTCCAAACCAGAAATGTTGTGTGGGATACTTTATTTAAAACATCAACCAATTCACATCAATAAGAAACTCAAATCAAGATTATAGACCCCATTGTTTGTTAGTATTGAATGAATTGTATAGATATGGACTTTTTTTTTTTTGATGAATATAGTTGTTAACAAGGAGACAAAAGATAATTTAATAGTCATTGCAAGAAAAATAGTGCTTGTAACAACAAAAGGAGCCTGATTACCTTGTAGTGAATATAAAGCCTCATTATTTAGGTAACAACCCAACTCACATTAGTACCAAATGCAAATTAGCTTGAATGACTCCGTTGGGTGATGGAACTAAACACATTTTCTTTTTCAATTGTGTATCGACTTTTTTTTGTTAATTAATATACAGTGTAATTTAGTCATAAATTTTAATCTCACGATGATTGTGTGAAAAAAAGTATTTGGAAACAAAAGTCAAGTATTCCAAACCAGAAATGTTGTGAGGGATTCTTTATTTTAAAAAATCAACCAATTCACATCAATAAGAAACCCTAATCAAGATTATGGACCCCATTGTTTTGTTAGTATTGAATGAATTGTATAGATATGGACATTTTTTTTCTTGATGAATATAGTTGTTAATACGGAGACAAAAGATAATTTCATAGTCATTCTAACAAAATAGTGCTTGTAACAACAATAGGAGCCCGATTAGCATGTAGTGAATATAAAGTCTCATTATTTAGGTAACAACCCAACTCACATTAGTACAAAATGCAAATTAGGTTGAATGACTCCGTTGGGTGATGGAACTAAACACATTTACTTTTTCAATTGTGCGTCGACATGTTTGTTTCAATTAATATACTGTGTAATTTAGTCATAAATTTTGATCTCACGATGATTGTGTGAAAACGAGTATTTGGAAACAAAAGACAATTATTCCAAACCAGAAATGTTGTGAGCGATTCTTGATTTAAAAAATCAACCAATTCACATCAATGAGAAACCCAAATCAAGATTATGCAGCCCATTGTTTGTTAGTATTGAATGAATTGTATAGATATGGACATTTTTTTCTTGATGAATATAGTTGTTAATAAGGAGACAAAAGATAATTTCATAGTCATTCTAACAAAATAGTCCTTGTAACAACAATAGGAGGCCGATTAGCATGTAGTGAATATAAAGTCTCATTATTTAGGTAACAACCCAACTCACATTAGTACAAAATGCAAATTAGGTTGAATGACTCCGTTGGGTGATGGAACTAAACACATTTACTTTTTCAATTGTGCGTCGACATGTTTGTTTCAATTAATATACTGTGTAATTGAGTGATAAATTTTAATCTCACGATGATTGTGTGAAAACGAGTATTTGGAAACAAAAGACAATTATTCCAAACCAGAAATGTTGTGAGGGATTCTTTATTTAAAAAATCAACCAATTCACATCAATGAGAAACCCAAATCAAGATTATGCAGCCCATTGTTTGTTAGTATTGAATGAATTGTATAGATATGGACATTTTTTTCTTGATGAATATATTTGTCAATACAGAGACAAAAGATAATTTCATAGTCATTGTAAGAAAATAGTGCTTGTAACAACAAAAGGATCCTGATTAGCATGTAATGAATATAAAGTCTCATCATTTAGCTAATAACCCAAATCACATTAGTACAAAATGCAAATTAGGTTGAATGACTCCTTTGGGTGACGGAACTAAATACCTTTCGATTTTCAATTGTGCGTCCACATGTTTGTTCTAATTAATACACTGTGCAATTTATTAATAACTTTTTATCTCACGATGATTGTGTGAAAAAAAGAGTATTTGGGAAACAAAAGACAAGTATTCCAAACCAGAAATGTTGTGAGAGATTCTTTATTTAAAATATCAACCAATTCACATCAATAAGAGACTCAAATCAAGATAATAGACCCCATTGTTTGTTAGTATTGAATGAATTGTATTGATATGGACATCTTTTTCTTGATGAATATTGTTGCTGCTAAAAGGGAGACAAAAGATAATTTCATAGTCATTACAAGAAAAATAGTGCTTGTAACAACAATAATAGGCGCCCGATTAGCATGTAGTGAAGATAAAGTCTCGTTATTTCGGTAATAACCCAAATCACATTAGTACAAAATGCAAATTAGGTTGAATGACTCTGTTGGGTGATGGAACTAAACACATTTACATTTTTTATTGTGCATCGACATGTTTGTTTTAATTAATATACTGTGCAATTTAGTCATAAATTTTAATCTCACAATGATTGTGTGTGAAAAAGAGTATTTGGAAACAAAAGACAAGTATTCCAAACCAGAAATGTTGTGAGGGATTTTTATTTAAAAAATCAACCAATTCACATCAATGAGAAACCCAAAATCAAGATTATGCAGCCCATTGTTTGTTAGTATTGAATGAATTGTATAGATATGGACATTTTTTTCTTGATGAATATAGTTGTTAATACGGAGACAAAAGATAATTTCATAGTCATTCTAACAAAATAGTGCTTGTAACAACAATAGGAGGCCGATTAGCATGTAGTGAATATAAAAAGTCTCATTATTTAGGTAACAACCCAACTCACATTAGTACAAAATGCAAATTAGGTTGAATGACTCCGTTGGGTGATGGAACTAAACACATTTACTTTTTCAATTGTGCGTCGACATGTTTGTTTCAATTAATATACTGTGTAATTTAGTGATAAATTTTAATCTCACACGATGATTGTGTGAAAACGAGTATTTGGAAACAAAAGACAATTATTCCAAACCAGAAATGTTGTGAGGGACTCTTTATTTAAAAAATCAACCATTTCACATCAATGAGAAACCCAAATCAAGATTATGCAGCCCATTGTTTGTTAGTATTGAATGAATTGTATAGATATGGACATTTTTTTCTTGATGAATATATTTGTCAATACGGAGACAAAAAAGATAATTTCATAGTCATTGTAAGAAAATAGTGCTTGTAACAACAATAGGAGACTGATTAGCATGTAGTGAATATAAAGTCTCATCATTTAGCTAATAACCCAAATCACATTAGTACAAAATGCAAATTAGGTTGAATGACTCCTTTGGGTGACGGAACTAAATACCTTTCGATTTTCAATTGTGCGTCCACATGTTTGTTCTAATTAATACACTGTGCAATTTATTCATAACTTTTTATCTCACGATGATTGTGTGAAAAAAGAGTATTTGGAAACAAAAGACAAGTATTCCAAACCAGAAATGTTGTGAGAGATTCTTTATTTAAAACATCAACCAATTCACATCAATAAGAAACTCAAATCAAGATAATAGACCCCATTGTTTGTTAGTATTGAATGAATTGTATTGATATGGACATCTTTTTCTTGATGAATATTGTTGCTAAAAGGGAGACAAAAGATAATTTCATAGTCATTACAAGAAAAATAGTGCTTGTAACAACAATAGGAGCCCGATTAGCATGTAGTGAATATAAAGTCTCGTTATTTCGGTAATAACCCAAATCACATTAGTACAAAATGCAAATTAGGTTGAATGACTCTGTTGGGTGATGGAACTAAACACATTTACATTTTTTATTGTGCATCGACATGTTTGTTTTTTTATTAATATACTGTGCAATTTAGTCATAAATTTTAATCTCACAATGATTGTGTGAAAAAGAGTATTTGGAAACAAAAGACAAGTATTCCAAACCAGAAATGTTGTGAGGGATTCTTTATTTAAAAAATCAACCAATTCACATCAATGAGAAACCGAAATCAAGATTATGCAGCCCATTGTTTGTTAGTATTGAATGAATTGTATAGATATGGACATTTTTTTCTTGATGAATATAGTTGTTAATACGGAGACAAAAGATAATTTCATAGTCATTCTAACAAAATAGTGCTTGTAACAACAATAGGAGGCCGATTAGCATGTAGTGAATATAAAGTCTCATTATTTAGGTAACAACCCAACTCACATTAGTACAAAATGCAAATTAGGTTGAATGACTCCGTTGGGTGATGGAACTAAACACATTTACTTTTTCAGTTGTGCGTCGACATGTTTGTTTCAATTAATATACTGTGTAATTTAGTGATAAATTTTAATCTCACGATGATTGTGTGAAAAACCAGTATTTGGAACAAAAAGACAAGTATTCCAAACCAGAAATGTTGTGAGGGACTCTTTATTTAAAAAATCAACCATTTCACATCAATGAGAAACCCAAATCAAGATTATGCAGCCCATTGTTTGTTAGTATTGAATGAATTGTATAGATATGGACATTTTTTTCTTGATGAATATATTTGTCAATACGGAGACAAAAGATAATTTCATAGTCATTGTAAGAAAATAGTGCTTGTAACAACAATAGGAGCCTGATTAGCATGTAGTGAATATATAGTCTCATTATTTAGCTAATAACCCAAATCACATTAGTACAAAATGCAAATTAGGTTGAATGACTCCTTTGGGTGACAGAACTAAATACCTTTCGATTTTCAATTGTGTGTCCACATGTTTGTTCTAACTAATACACTGTGCAATTTATTCATACATTTTAATCTCACGATGATTGTGTGAAAAAAGAGTATTTGGAAACAAAAGACAAGTATTCGAAACCAGAAATGTTGTGAGAGATTCTTTATTTAAAACATCAACCAATTCACATCAATAAGAAACTCAAATCAAGATAATAGACCCCATTGTTTTGTTAGTATTGAATGAATTGTATTGATATGGACATCTTTTTCTTGATGAATATTGTTGCTAAAAAAGGAGACAAAAGATAATTTCATAGACATTACAAGAAAAATAGTGCTTGTAACAACAATAGGAGCCCGATTAGCATGTAGTGAATATAAAGTCTCGTTATTTCGGTAATAACCCAAATCACATTAGTACAAAATGCAAATTAGGTTGAATGACTCCGTTGGGTGATGGAACTAAACACATTTACATTTTTTATTGTGCATCGACATGTTTTGCTTTAATTACTATACTGAGCAATTTAGTCATAAATTTTAATCTCACGATGATTGTGTGAAAAAGAGTATTTGGAAACAAAAGACAAGTATTCCAAACCAGAAATGTTGTGAGGGATTCTTTATTTAAAAAATCAACCAATTCACATCAATAAGAAACCCTAATCAAGATTATGGACCCCATTGTCTGTTAGTATTGAATGAATTGTATAGATATGGACATTTTTTTCTTGATGAATATAGTTGTTAATACGGATACAAAAGATAATTTCATAGTCATTCTAAGAAAATATTGCTTGTAAAAACAATAGGAGCCCGATGGGCATGTAGTGAATATAAAGTCTCATTATTTAGGTAACAACCCAACTCACATTAGTACAAAATGCAAATTAGGTCGAATGACTCCGTTGGGTGATGGAACTAAACACATTTACTTTTTCAATTGTGCGTCGACATGTTTGTTTCAATTAATATACTGTGTAATTTAGTCATAAATTTTAATCTCACGATGATTGTGTGAAAACGAGTATTTGGAAACAAAAGACAATTATTCCAAACCAGAAATGTTGTGAGCGATTCTTTTTTTAAAAAATCAACCAATTCACATCAATGAGAAACCCAAATCAAGATTATGCAGCCCATTGTTTGTTAGTATTGAATGAATTGTATAGATATGGACATTTTTTTCTTGATGAATATAGTTGTTAATACGGAGACAAAAGATAATTTCATAGTCATTCTAACAAAATAGTGCTTGTAACAACAATAGGAGGCCGATTAGCATGTAGTGAATATAAAGTCTCATTATTTAGGTAACAACCCAACTCACATTAGTACAAAATGCAAATTAGGTTGAATGACTCCGTTGGGTGATGGAACTAAACACATTTACTTTTTCAATTGTGCGTCGACATGTTTGTTTCAATTAATATACTGTGTAATTTAGTCATAAATTTTAATCTCACGATGATTGTGTGAAAACGAGTATTTGGAAACAAAAGACAATTATTCCAAACCAGAAATGTTGTGAGCGATTCTTTTTTTAAAAAATCAACCAATTCACATCATCAATGAGAAACCCAAATCAAGATTATGCAGCCCATTGTTTGTTAGTATTGAATGAATTGTATAGATATGGACATTTTTTTCTTGATGAATATAGTTGTTAATACGGAGACAAAAGATAATTTCATAGTCATTCTAACAAAATAGTGCTTGTAACAACAATAGGAGGCCGATTAGCATGTAGTGAATATAAAGTCTCATTATTTAGGTAACAACCCAACTCACATTAGTACAAAATGCAAATTAGGTTGAATGACTCCGTTGGGTGATGGAACTAAAAACATTTACTTTTTCAATTGTGCGTCGACATGATTGTTTCAATTAATATACTGTGTAATTTAGTCATAAATTTTAATCTCACGATGATTGTGTGAAAACGAGTATTTGGAAACAAAAGACAATTATTCCAAACCAGAAATGTTGTGAGGGATTCTTTATTTAAAAAATCAACCAATTCACATCAATGAGAAACCCAAATCAAGATTATGCAGCCCATTGTTTGTTAGTATTGAATGAATTGTATAGATCTGGACATTTTTTTCTTGATGAATATATTTGTCAATACGGAGACAAAAGATAATTTCATAGTCATTGTAAGAAAATAGTGCTTGTAACAACAATAGGAGCCTGATTAGCATGTAGTGAATATAAAGTCTCATTATTTAGCTAATAACCCAAATCACATTAGTACAAAATGCAAATTAGGTTGAATGACTCCTTTGGGTGACGGAACTAAATACCTTTCGATTTTCAATTGTGCGTCCACATGTTTGTTCTAATTAATACACTGTGCAATTTATTCATAACTTTTTATCTCACGATGATTGTGTGAAAAAAGAGTATTTGGAAACAAAAGACAAGTATTCCAAACCAGAAATGTTGTGAGAGATTCTTTATTTAAAACATCAACCAATTCACATCAATAAGAGACTCAAATCAAGATAATAGACCCCATTGTTTGTTAGTATTGAATGAATTGTATTGATATGGACATCTTTTTCTTGATGAATATTGTTGCTAAAAGGGAGACAAAAGATAATTTCATAGTCATTACAAGAAAAATAGTGCTTGTAACAACAATAGGAGCCCGATTAGCATGAAGTGAATATAAAGTCTCGTTATTTCGGTAATAACCCAAATCACATTAGTACAAAATGCAAATTAGGTTGAATGACTCTGTTGGGTGATGGAACTAAACACATTTACATATTTTATTGTGCATCGACATGTTTGTTTTAATTAATATACTGTGCAATTTAGTCATAAATTTTAATCTCACAATGATTGTGTGAAAAAGAGTATTTGGAAACAAAAGACAAGTATTCCAAACCAGAAATGTTGTGAGGGATTCTTTATTTAAAAAATCAACCAATTCACATCAAGGAGAAACCCAAATCAAGATTATGGAGCACATTGTTTGTTAGTATTGAGTGAATTGTATAGATATGGATATTTTTTTCTTGATGAATATAGTTGTTAATACGGAGACAAAAGATAATTTCATAGTCAGTGTAAGAAAATAGTGCTTGTAACGACAATAGGAGCCTGATTAGCATGTAGTGAATATAAAGTCTCATTATTTAGGTAATAACCCAAATCACTTTAGTACAAAATGCAAATTAGGTTGAATGACTCCTTTGGGTGAAGGAACTAAAGACATTTACATTTCCCACTGTGCATCGACATGTTTGTTTTAATTAATATATTGTGTAATTTAGTCATAAATTTTAATCTCACGATCATTGTGTAAAAAAAGAGTATTTGGAAACAAAAGACAAGTCTTCCAAACCAGAAATGTTGTGTGGGATACTTTATTTAAAACATCAACCAATTCACATCAATAAGAAACTCAAATCAAGATTATAGACCCCATTGTTTGTTAGTATTGAATGAATTGTATAGATATGGACTTTTTTTTTTTTGATGAATATAGTTGTTAACAAGGAGACAAAAGATAATTTAATAGTCATTGCAAGAAAAATAGTGCTTGTAACAACAAAAGGAGCCTGATTACCTTGTAGTGAATATAAAGCCTCATTATTTAGGTAACAACCCAACTCACATTAGTACCAAATGCAAATTAGCTTGAATGACTCCGTTGGGTGATGGAACTAAACACATTTTCTTTTTCAATTGTGTATCGACTTTTTTTTGTTAATTAATATACAGTGTAATTTAGTCATAAATTTTAATCTCACGATGATTGTGTGAAAAAAAGTATTTGGAAACAAAAGTCAAGTATTCCAAACCAGAAATGTTGTGAGGGATTCTTTATTTAAAAAATCAACCAATTCACATCAATAAGAAACCCTAATCAAGATTATGGACCCCATTGTTTGTTAGTATTGAATGAATTGTATAGATATGGACATTTTTTTCTTGATGAATATAGTTGTTAATACGGAGACAAAAGATAATTTCATAGTCATTCTAACAAAATAGTGCTTGTAACAACAATAGGAGCCCGATTAGCATGTAGTGAATATAAAGTCTCATTATTTAGGTAACAACCCAACTCACATTAGTACAAAATGCAAATTAGGTTGAATGACTCCGTTGGGTGATGGAACTAAACACATTTACTTTTTCAATTGTGCGTCGACATGTTTGTTTCAATTAATATACTGTGTAATTTAGTCATAAATTTTAATCTCACGATGATTGTGTGAAAACGAGTATTTGGAAACAAAAGACAATTATTCCAAACCAGAAATGTTGTGAGGGATTCTTTATTTAAAAAATCAACCAATTCACATCAATGAGAAACCCAAATCAAGATTATGCAGCCCATTGTTTGTTAGTATTGAATGAATTGTATAGATGTGGACATTTTTTTCTTGATGAATATATTTGTCAATACGGAGACAAAAGATAATTTCATAGTCATTGTAAGAAAATAGTGCTTGTAACAACAATAGGAGCCTGATTAGCATGTAGTGAATATAAAGTCTCATTATTTAGCTAATAACCCAAATCACATTAGTACAAAATGCAAATTAGGTTGAATGACTCCTTTGGGTGACGGAACTAAATACCTTTCGATTTTCAATTGTGCGTCCACATGTTTGTTCTAATTAATACACTGTGCAATTTATTCATAACTTTTAATCTCACGATGATTGTGTGAAAAAAGAGTATTTGGAGACAAAAGACAAGTATTCCAAACCAGAAATGTTGTGAGAGATTCTTTAATTAAAACATCAACCAATTCACATCAATAAGAAATTCAAATCAAGATAATAGACCCCATTGTTTGTTAGTATTGAATGAATTGTATTGATATGGACATCTTTTTCTTGATGAATATTGTTGCTAAAAGGGAGACAAAAGATAATTTCATAGTCATTACAAGAAAAATAGTGCTTGTAACAACAATAAGAGCCTGATTAGCATGTAGTGAATATAAAGTCTCGTTATTTCGGTAATAACCCAAATCACATTAGTACAAAATGCAAATTAGGTTGAATAACTCCGTTGGGTGATGGAACTAAACACATTTACATTTTTTATTGTGCATCGACATGTTTGTTTTAATTAATATACTGTGCAATTTAGTCATAAATTTTAATCTCACAATGATTGTGTGAAAAAGAGTATTTGGAAACAAAAGACAAGTATTCCAAACCAGAAATGTTGTGAGGGATTATTTATTTAAAAAATCAACCAATTCACATCAAGGAGAAACCCAAATCAAGATTATGGAGCACATTGTTTGTTAGTATTGAGTGAATTGTATAGATATGGATATTTTTTTCTTGATGAATATAGTTGTTAATACGGAGACAAATGATAATTTCATAGTCATTGTAAGAAAATAGTGCTTGTAACAACAATAGGAGCCTGATTAGCATGTAGTGAATATAAAGTCTCATTATTTAGGTAATAACCCAAATCAATTTAGTACAAAATGCAAATTAGGTTGAATGACTCCTTTGGGTGAAGGAACTAAAGACATTTACATTTTCCACTGTGCGTCGACATCTTTGTTTTAATTAATATATTATGTAATTTAGTCATAAATTTTAATCTCACGATGATTGTGTAAAAAAAGAGTATTTGGAAACAAAAGACAAGTCTTCCAAACCAGAAATGTTGTGTGGGATACTTTATTTAAAACATCAACCAATTCACATCAATAAGAAACTCAAATCAAGATTATAGACCCCATTGTTTGTTAGTATTGAATGAATTGTATAGATATGGACTTTTTTTTTTTGATGAATATAGTTGTTAACAAGGAGACAAAAGATAATTTAATAGTCATTGCAAGAAAAATAGCGCTTGTAACAACAAAAGGAGCCTGATTAGCATGTAGTGAATATAAAGTCTCATTATTTAGGTAACAACCCCACTCACATTAGTACCAAATGCAAATTAGCTTGAATGACTCCGTTGGGTGATGGAACTAAACACATTTACTTTTTTAATTGTGTATCGACATTTTTTTGTTATTTAATATACTGTGTAATTTCGTCATAAATTTTAATCTCATGATGATTGTGTGAAAAAAAGTATTTGGAAACAAAAGACAAGTATTCCATGCCAGAAATGTTGTGAGGGATTCTTTTTTTAAAAAATCAACCAATTCACATCAATAAGAAACCCTAATCAAGATTATGGACCCCATTGTTTGTTAGTATTGAATGAATTGTATAGATATGGACATTTTTTTCTTGATGAATATAGTTGTTAATACTGAGACAAAAGATAATTTCATAGTCATTCTAAGAAAATAGTGCTTGTAACAACAATAGGAGCCCGATTAGCATGTAGTGAATATAAAGTCTCATTATTTAGGTAACAACCCAACTCACATTAGTACAAAATGCAAATTAGGTTGAATGACTCCGTTGGGTGATGGAACTAAACACATTTACTTTTTCAATTGTGCGTCGACATGTTTGTTTCAATTAATATACTGTGTAATTTAGTCATAAATTTTAATCTCATGATGATTGTGTGAAAAAGAGTATTTGGAAACAAAAGACAATTATTCCAAACCAGAAATGTTGTGAGGGATTCTTTATTTAAAAAATCAACCAATTCACATCAATGTGAAACCCAAATCAAGATTATGCAGCCCATTGTTTGTTAGTATTGAATGAATTGTATAGATATGGACATTTTTTTCTTGATGAATATATTTGTCAATAAGGAGACAAAAGATAATTTCATAGTCATTGTAAGAAAATAGTGCTTGTAACAACAATAGGAGCCTGATTAGCATGTAGTGAATATAAAGTCTCATTATTTAGGTAATAACCCAAATCACATTAGTACAAAATGCAAATTAGGTTGAATGACTCCTTTGGGTGAAGGAACTAAACACATTTACATTTTCAATTGTGCGTCCACATGTTTGTTTTAATTAATATATTGTGTAATTTAGTCATAAATTTTAATCTCATGATGATTGTGTGAAAAAGAGTGTTTGGAAACAAAAGACAAGTCTTCCAAACCAGAAATGTTGTGAGGGATTGTTTATTTAAAAAATCAACTAATTCACATCAATAAGAAACCCTAATGAAGATTATGTGTCCCATTGTTTGTTAGTATTGAATGAATTGTATGGATATGGACATTTTTTTCTTGATGAATATAGTTGCTAATAGGGAGACAAAAGATAATTTCATATCCATTGCAAGAAAAATAGTGCTTGTAACAACAATAGGAGCCCGATTAGCATTTAGTGAATATAAAGTCTCATTATTTAGGAAATAACCCAAATCACATTAGTACAAAATGCAAATTAGGTTGAATGACTCCGTTGGGTGATGGAACTAAACACATTTACTTTTTCAATTGTGCGTCGACATGTTTGTTTCAATTAATATACTGTGTAATTTAGTCATAAATTTTAATCTCACGATGATTGTGTGAAAAAAATAGTATTTGGAAACAAAAGACAAGTATTCCAAACAAGAAATGTTGTGAGGGATTCTTTATTTAAAAAATCAACCAATTCACATCAATAAGAAACCCTAACCAAGATTATGGACCCCATTGTTTGTTAGTATTGAATGAATTGTATAGATATGGACATTTTTTTCTTGATGAATATAGTTGTTAATACGGAGACAAAAGATAATTTCATAGTCATTCTAAGAAAATAGTGCTTGTAACAACGATAGGAGCCCGATTAGCATGTAGTGAATATAAAGTCTCATTATTTAGGTAACAACCCAACTCACATTAGTACAAAATGCAAATTAGGTTGAATGACTCCGTTGGGTAATGGAACTAAACACATTTAATTTTCAATTGTGCGTCGACGTGTTTGTTTCAATTAATATACTGTGTAATTTAGTCATAAATTTTAATCTCACGATGATTGTGTGAAAAAGAGTATTTGGAAACAAAAGACAATTATTCCAAACCAAAAATGTTGTGAGGGATTCTTTATTTAAAAAATCAACCAATTCACATCAATGAGAAACCCAAATCAAGATTATGCAGCCCATTGTTTGTTAGTATTGAATGAATTGTATAGATATGGACATTTTTTTCTTGATGAATTTATTTTTCAATACGGAGACAAAAGATAATTTCATAGTCATTGTAAGAAAATAGTGCTTGTAACAACAATAGGAGCCTGATTAGCATGCAGTGAATATAAAGTCTCATTATTTAGCTAATAACCCAAATCACATTAGTACAAAATGCAAATTAGGTTGAATGACTCCTTTGGGTGACGGAACTAAATACCTTTCGATTTTCAATTATGCGTACACATGTTTGTTTTAATTAATATATTGTGCAATTTAGTCATAAATTTTAATCTCACGATGATTGTGTGAAAAAGAGTGTTTGGAAACAAAAGACAAGTCTTCCAAACCAGAAATGTTGTGAGGGATTCTTTATTTAAAAAGTCAACCAATTCACATCAATAAGAAACCCTAATCAAGATTATGGACCCCATTGTTTGTTAGTATTGAATGAATTGTATGGATATGGACATCTTTTTCTTGATGAATATACTTGTTAATAAGGACACCAAAGATAACTTAATTGACATTGCAAGAAAAATAGTGCTTGTAACAACAAAAGGATCCTGATTAGAATGTAGTGTATATAACGTCTCATTATTTAGGTAATAACCCAATTCACATTAGTACAAAATGCAAATTAGGTTGAATGACTCTGTTGGGCGAGGGAACTACAAACATTTCGATTTTCAATTGTGCGTCGACACTTTTGTTTTAATTAATATACTATGTAATTTACTCATCAATTTTAATCTCGCGATGATTGTGTGAAAAAAGAGTATTCGCAACCAAAAGACAAGTATTCCAAACCAGAAATGTTGTGAGGGAGTCGATATTTAAAAAATCAACCAATTCACATCAATAAGAAACCCTAATCAAGATTATGGACCCCATTGTTTGTTCGTATTGAATGAATTGTATAGATATGGACATTTTTTTCTTGATGAATATAGTTGCTAATAGGGAGACAAAAGATAGTCATTGCAAGAAAAATAGTGCTTGTAACAACAAAAGGATCCTGATTAGCATGTAATGAATATAAAGGCTCATTATTTTGGTAATAACCCAAATGAAATTAGTACGAAATGCAAATTAGGAAGAATGACTCCTTTGGGTGACGGAACTAAATACCTTTTGATTTTCAATTGTGCGTTCACATGTTTGTTTTAATTAATATACTATGCAATTTAATCATAAATTTTAATCTCACGATGATTGTGTGAAAAAAGAGTATTTGGAAATAAAAGACAAGTATTCCAAACCAGAAATGTTGTGAGTGATTCTTTATTTAGAAAATCAACCATTTCACATCAATGAGAA